>JAVANC010000026.1:24689888-24712388 GCA_033319125.1 Parnassius glacialis
GCTAAATCAAGTTGCGCGGCTAAATCTACGTCATACAAAAATACCGAATTATTAAGTTTTCGCTGCAAAACCAGATCAGCCAGATCAAATTTACAAAAAGATGGAGTTACCTTAGATGGCGTTACCTTTCATATATATATACATATTTGAACTTAAAATTACAATAATAACGGTGTTATTTCCGATTTGTTCACTAATATAGGCCGCTCACCCGCTTTTAATATGCAGATCGGTCGAGCGACTGATCTGAGTCTGTATCCGAGTTGTTGCTGTCACCGAGAGAATACTGTTAAAGTGTGGGTGAAATTGTTAGTTTATTGTTTTATTTGTTATGTGTGCTTTTCATAGTGGCAGACGATAGACTTTGTGTGCGCAGATTTCCCCCATAAATTACAGACAGTTCTGTATCGGGAAAATCGCTATGGCTACTCTTCCCTTTGGTGGCCCGTGTTGTTATACGGTATGACTTCTCATAAATTAGAAAAACAAAATCCGTAAAAGATAACGGAAATCTTTTAAATCCTATTTAATTAATGAACCAAACGAATCTCAAAAACAATTTACAGCTACGACAGTACAAACATACCTCCGATGAATTAAATACATAATTAAGTACAGAATCACAAACAACGTCCATGTGTAACATCATTCAATTACTTCCACAAACTTTAGACAGCAACGCAACAAATACATTAGTTGAAGCTTTGTTTTTGAAGAATTTTAAATAAAAAAAAATGCTTATGTACTTGATCTTATAATCGTTTATTATTGCTTACTTAACTTATGTGTTAATTATCTCCATACTTGTTATTAAGTTGACGGCTCAGTGGCGCAGTGGCTTTTTTTGTTTTTTTTTGAAGTGAAAAATTCTTTAGTGGCGTTGTGCACTTTTTTGTAATGGGTAAAAAATGTTAAACTCGCGTCAGGTCACGTGTCCTGATCGAAAATTCGTAAGACGGACGGAGAGTAGACAGCCGGCGCGGCGTAGGAGAGGAAGTAAGTTAGGTTTAATTAACTTTCATTTATTAATTTATATAATTTTATAATTAAGATTAGGTTTCGATCGAGTCTACTGTACTGCTTGACGAAATCATTAATATAGATACATATGTACTTACACATTATAGATGTAATACGAGTATTTGTAATATGTTTATACTTTATAGCATTAACCTATATTTTCATAACATCACAATAAGCACATGTGCGGTGTAGGTTTACCAAAAAAATGGTTTCGAATGAAAATAAATGAAATAAGATAATAATAAATAATTTCCGCCATTCCAAAATATCAAAAATGCACAACGTTAATATTCAAGTTTTCACTTCTGCCGGCAGTCCCAGAGTGCAACCCGTCGTTTTTTTATAGGACAGGGGGCAAACGAGCATGCGGCTAACCTGATGGTAAGTGACTATCGCCGCCCATGAACAACCGCAACACCAGGGGAACCAGGGGAATTGCAGATGCGTTGCCGGCTTTTTAAAAAGGAGTAGGCTCTTTTCTTGAAGGTCCCTAAGTCGTATCGGTCCGGAAAAATTGCTGATGGTAATCGATTCCACAAGAAAGTTGTGCTAGGAAGAAAACATCTTCTAAATCGCACCGTGATAGACCTCCAATCATTCAGATGGTGTGGATAGTATCGGGAATTCTAAATAAAGCTGGCAGTGGGGAGCCCCTGCACAGAGATGGGAACAGTATTCCATGTGAGGCCGAACCTGCGCCTTGTAAAGTTGCAGACGGTGAGCCGGCATGAAATACTGTCCCGCTCTGCTGAGCACGTCAAGCTTTTTAGAGGCCAATTTGGACTTCTCTTCCAAATGACCACGAAACTGCACGTCACTCGATATGTCAACGCCGAGGATTCCGATACTGGCTGAGGCAACCAGGGGAGTGCCTTGAAACTGAGGAGATACGACAAAGGGTTCTTTTTAGCGGTAAACGCGCGTACTTGTGTCTTCTGGGGATTAAACTGGACTAGATTTAGTCGCCCCCAATCCGAGACTTTGTTCAGCAAAGACTCGACTTCAGACACAAGTGTGTTCCGGTACTCAGCGACGTTTTCCCGAGAAATATTGGAACGGTCGGTGTATAGAGCATCACCAGTACTGTCATCCGCATAGCAATGAATGCTACCAGTTTGCAATATATCATTGATATGCAGAAGAAACAGCGTCGGTGATAGCATACAGCCTTGTGGAACACCAGCGTTAATTGGCTTGTATTCGTAGCATGCACCGTCTACAATGACCTTGATGCTCCGATCTGCAAGGAAGCTGGTGATCCAATTGCACAATTTCTCGGGAAGCCCATGGGAAGGGAGCTTCGAAAGAAGCGCTTTGTAACAAACCTGATCGAAGGCCTTCGCAATGTCCAGACTAACGGCCAACGCCTCCTCCTTGGACTCTACTGCCTCCGCCCATCTATGAACCAGGTAGACCAGAAGATCACCAGCTGATCGATCCCGACGAAAACCGTATTGGCGGTCACTAATCAGCTGGTGATCCTCAAAGTACCGCATGAGCTGGCAGTTAATAATGGATTTCATTATTTTGGAAAACAAGGAGGTGATGGCGATAGGCCTGTAGTTGGATGGGTCTGAGCGGTCGCTTTTTTTAGGGATTGGATGGACAAAAGCTGTCTTCCATGATTTCGAGACTACACCTAGGGAGTAGGTGTACCGGAAAAAACGCGTTAGAACCTGTAGTATTGGGTAGGTTGGGGGGATTCCGTCAGGCCCACTCGACTTGTGGATGTCCAGTTAGATAAGTTCTCTGCGAACTGAGCGCTGTGAGAATCGCACATCAGAAATGGAACACTCACACCGCGGGATGGTCGGCGGTATATTCCCCCCGTCATCAAGAGTCGAGTCGGACGCAAAAAGGGAGCTCGAAAGGTCGGCTTTCTCTTTTGCGGTGTGGGCCAGTGAGTCGTCCTTCCTGTGCAGAGATGGTAGTGATGGCTTACAGAAATTCCCTTGGACAACCTTGGCGAGAGACCAGAATGCACGGGTTCCCGAAGATAGGCGAACTAATTTTTCGCCAATTCTGCCTATGTGCTCTGACTTTGCCTTGGCAATAACTCTTTTGAAGGACCTGGAGGCGAAGTTCTACTTTTTTTTTAGCATGCTGGTATTTACATCCCGATTCGCCGAAGCCGCAGCCCAGGCTTGATAACACTCCTGCTTACTGCGTAATGCAGTGTTACAGGAGCGACCAAACCAAGGCTGAGATCTGCCTCCGATGGGTACCACAGATGATGGAATAAATAGTTCTCATCAATCATCTGGCGAGAAGCAAACCTGCCTCCATGGGTAGGATGCAAAGAAAGACCGCATCATGTCCCAATCCGCTGACCTGTATTGCCAAACACGACGGAAACCTATTTATTACAGTGGTAGAGCCAGGCGGCAGCTTTTGCTGTCGCATGGATGGGCCGGCTCGAACCGGGGTGGTACCACGACCTCACAGAATACCAGTGTGAAGTAGAGGTTTACCTCTGCGTTTCGCTTGGTGGGTGCAGGTGGCCGGAGGCCCTTTTTACTGGAAATGAGGCATTCCATCTTAGTCCTCACGGGTGACAACGCATCTGCATTTTGATTCGCAAAACAGGATAGATGTAGATGTCTATGGGCCGCAGCAACCACTTACCATCAGGTGGACTGTGTGCTCGTTTTTCACCCTTTTCCTATAAAAAAACCTGCAGAAAGCAACCGCGAGGGGAGCGTGAGTGGCACCACACTCCGGATCAGACAATGGTCCGAAGAGCCGGTAGGGGCATCAACAGAAACCTGATATCCATCCGGATGAGAGGTCAGCAGAAGTGTGTATGATCCTTCATATCTGGAATCCAACGTAGGCGTAACCAGTTGTGTCAGACCATATGCCAAGGCAAAGTCATAAACAGATCTCCCCGAATGATTGGTTAAACGTGAACCGAGCCATTCGGCGTGGTGGGCGTTAAAATCGCCAAGGATCATGATCTCTGCGGATAGGATCTGTTGTAGCAAGGAATCTGTAGCCATTTGGACGTGGTCGATGAGTCGGTCTGTTTAGGTATTACCGCTATGGGACCTATAGAGGCACCTGTAGACGCGTGGATGGTCGTTGCTATCTACGCGTAGCCAAAGGATGGACAAGTCTGAACCTTCAAGACTGCTGAGGCGTCGAGAACAGATGTCTTCTCTAACGTATACGCAAACTCCATCCTGAGGCACAAAGAGTGCTCCAATTTGAACCCCGGGTAGTAGAGATACGAAGTATCAGCCGGAGAGAACACCTGCGTCTCGGTCAGAAAGAGCGAGGCGGGCTTCGCCGTCTCGAGATGGTAGTGGACGGCGTTAAGATTTGAGTGAAGTCCCCTGATGTTGCAGAAATTCATGGATAGTGTGGCAGGAGTCGCCTTGGCATTATTGCTCAGTTTGCCTCGAGCAGTTACTGTTTTGAGCGGAATTTTGCCCCCCCCCCCCTCCCCCCAGAATACGCAGGGCAGCCTGAGCACCCACGCTCTGAAGTGGAATAACATGGTCGTAGATGCTCAGCGAGGGATTCTTCAGGGGTGCTAGTACCCTCCTGGGGTAGTCTTTGATGTAATTCCGCTACCATTTTGATGGGGGGGGGGGGAATTGGGTCTCCGACCACCTGCACTCACCAGACGAAACGCAGAAGCAGAGATTCTACTTCACGCCGGTATTCCGTGAGGTCGTGGTACTAACCCGGCTCGAGCCGGCCCATACGTTCAACAACAAAAACTACTGCGTGGCTCTACCACCGCGGTAGTTTTTTAAGTTCCTTCTTTACTGGTGGTACATAGTGGTAACAGACTCCTTTTCTGCCACTTTGTTAAAATAGGAAGTGGAGGAAGAATATTACCGACGGGCATAAAAAAATTAAATATTAAACAGGAAATATTTGCTTAAGATCATAAATACCTTCGCAATGCCAATACTTAGATTTTGATTCTTTATTGAGTACTACCTGTTCCCCGCAACTTCGCACGCGCATAATTTAGGTTTTTAATTTTACTACGCGGAACCCTAATTGTATTTTTTTAAATAAAAGTAACCTAAGTTACTCCTTATAACATCAGCCGGTGAAAATAAAAAGAGTCCGAATGGAATCTTCGGATTCCTTCCTTCAAGATATGTATTACATAAGGTAAATAACAACGTTTGATGTAGTTGTATTCTGTTATAAAAATTAATATAAAAAAGGTAACATCGAATTTTAAAAAATAATCAGAAGAATACCATTCATTAAAATAAATGACATGTGGTATGATAATATAATTTACTAGACATACTGACGCTCTGACCGAATTTAAAGGGATCATTAAATATCACACTATTAAAATAATAAAACTTCTTCTTCTTCTGGTGCCTCTCCAACTAGCGAAAGTTGGCAGACAGCTTAGTGAACTCCACTCTATTCTATGTGAGGTGAAACAGTTCGGCGGCTCTCGCAATTCCCGTCCACTCCCGGATGTTGCATAACCATGACTTTTATCTGCGACCGACGCTTCTTCTTCCAGCAACTTTTCCCATCATAATGACTTTTAGGAAATCATACCTCTCGTGCATGAGCACGTGCCCCAAATATGTGCATTAGCAAATATTAACGGTCTGCATAAGTTCGCACTTTTGGTCGATAATAAAACAAACTTTCAACTACTATATATTCGGATTTCGTGATTATTTATTTAGGAGTTCTAACCTTTTCTTTTACGTGGGGAAATACTTACGCATATCCGCCTCGCAGGGGTAAGGACGGATTATGTCGGATTTGTATTGACTAAAACTCCATGGTGTTCCATATTCGCGGCATATTGGCAGAGCCACGGGAACGCTTTTATACACATCTGCGGCCCAAGAAGCGCCAACCACCCCATGGCAGCCCTTCTTCGGGAGAGGACGAGATCCTCCTTCTTCAACTTCAGGTAAGGCGAAACTGAACACGCAATTCCTCTGCGGCCTCTTACGCCACTTGCGCAGCGGATCCCCTCGAGCCCAGTACCGGTACGAAAGTTGAGCATAGTGCAAGGCGGCTACCTCGGGCTGGCCCTACACTTCGGGTAGGCCAAATCTGTTCGTCTTCGTTCACCGTTCCTCTTCTTATACCGACAAGGTGGGAATCCGTCCGGGTTTGGCAGGCCCGTTCGGATGGATGGAAGTTCTAACCTTTTTTTACAGGGGGAAATCCTCATAGACTACTTCCACCTAGGGAAAGGCGGAGGGGTGTGCCGGACTCTTACCGGCTAAAACCACCCCGGTGCCTCCTCGCACGTGCGCGTGGGGCCGTGGGAATCCAAATTCTTCCGTAGCCCCACACTAGTGCTGGCCCGGTCTGTCCGGGCCTTGTCTCCTGCACGGGGTAGTGAGGTGTTCAACTACTCCCCTCCAACTCCACCTGCGTATCGGACCCCCCCAAGTCCGATACGAGGAGGACATGGGGCCATAAAAATCGAGCGCTTAGTAGCGCCCGCTTTCCCGACCCCAGAGCGGATCTGGTCTCTGGCTTCGCCGCCAACCAAGTTTCGGCCGCGGAGGGTAGGGAGAGCGGCGCATCGCCATACCAACACTCCTCTTCCTCCACGAATCCACCTTGGCTGTAGCGGTAGGGGGAGAGGACTACCCTCTTACCGCAGCCCACTGACATACATCTGAAGTGGGCTCGCCAAGCCCACTCGGAGTGGCCAACACGGGCCGGCCCTACACCACAGGCCAGCCAAGGGGTTTCTCTTTGTTCATCGCGGGTGACCAAGCCATGGCTACTAAGCCCCCCCCCGCCACGTCAAGGCGGGAACCCGTTCGCGGGGGGGGGGGGAGTTCTAGCCTAACCTAGCGAGAGGATAAGAAATACCTTAAAATTTTTACTCTGACGCTTCGCCGGCCGCTGCTACGGCACGCTTGCTTATCGCTTTCGGCTCGCACGTATATAAATATGCACTTTCATAGTCAAAAGTCAAAGAAAATTTATACTATTCGACTAGTACAAAACATGAGTTGTATAAAGTAACATATTATTTCAGTTGAAAGATTAAAAATAAATCAAATCTATACAAGTAAATACAATTGACTTGTCAGTTTGTAATATCAAAATAACAGATTTTTACTAAATGAATATGAAAGTATGTATAACATATAGCAAAACACAATTTATAAAATTTTTGTCTCTCTGTCTGTTTGTTCCGGCTAATCTCCGAAATGGCTAGACCGATTTTGATAGAACTTTCACTGGCAGATTGCTGATGTTATAAGGAGTAATGAAAGCTATTTTAATTTTACAATAATAATTAGGGTTCCGCGCGAAAAAATGAAAGCCCTAACTTACATGCGGGCGAATTTGCAGGGAACAGCTAGTATGAAATAAAATCATAGCAACAGTTTTTTTTTATAGGATAAAGGTTCCTCTTGTCACTTATACGCAGGGAGCAGTATTAAAATGAAATATGCAGAATGTATTTCGAACAATACTTCCAAGTAAATCAGGCAGTAAAGGTTTATTTATCTTTCACATATACACGATAAACATGGAGAAATTGTAATAGATGATCATTATATCCCATTTAACCTGTGCTGTACTCCATACTGATTGCGCGAGTAGGATATATTAGTTCCACTGTATCTTCGATCGTTTCTTATATTTTTTACCTAGTAACACGGCCTCCACACGTCCTTGCGTCGAAATATTGTGTAAAACTCTGTTCCGGTTATATGAAACCAGAAGCTTTATAAAAATTACCCGTCTCTGTTTTTTCAGACTATAAAACAATCAAGTCTCGCTTCCCGAGTCTACAATTGGACATATTTTAATTGTTTCACTTTATATTGTAATAACAAATCTCCTTCAAAAAGTTTTTAGTTATCCAAGACCAGACTTTTGAGTATCATGCACTTTCAAAAGTTTAATAGTAAGACCGCTAAAAATAAGATTAAAATTATGTGGAGTATAATTAATAGCGAAGCCGGTAAAGGCAAACCTCGTAACATAAATTATCAATTGACAATAAATAATGAATTGACTATATCAAATCAAAAAGAATTTAAAAAAAAATTATACGTGGTAGAGCCATGCTGTAGCTATATTAGTAGTATAGTTGTAGCACGAATGGTTCGGCTCGACCGGGGTAGGACCACGCTCTCACAAAATACCAGCGTAAAATAGCAGCTTAATACTGCTGTGTTTCGTATGGTGAGTGTAGAGAACCGGAGACCCTTTTTACTGGAAAAGAGGCATTCCATCTTAGTCCCCACGAGTGACAACGCATCTGTATTTTGAGTCTTTATTGAGGATAGATGTAGATGTCTATGGATCACAGTAAACACTTACCATCAGGTGAACTGTGTGCTCGTTTTTCACCCTATTCTATAAAAAAAAAGTCGCAGCCAAATACTTCACTGATATTCCTATTTAGAGAACAAAGTCATTGAATATTTCTCCATTTGTCGCCGATTCATTACTCAAAGAAAATGTTAATATCTGTTTAATTGAATTGAGATTTGAAAACGTATTACCACAAGATATTGTATAATATTTCAAAACCCTTGATGTAAAGGAAACCGCAGATTTATGGGGAATTATTGTTACAGTTATTGCGACCATAATAGATGACTCATCTTGCTTTTATTTTTAATACTAGCATCAAATCTGGTGTGTTTCCTAATTTAATGAAACAGTAAAGTAATACTATGTATTTAAATCTGGAAGTACATTTGACCTCGCAAATTTTAGACCTATTTATATCTACCAACTTTCTGTAAAATTTTGAAGAGATAGTTTTAGATCAATTAAATATATCAATTAAATAAAAATTCTTAAAACAACATAAAAATAAATCCTCCGGATCAGTCATTTCAATGAGCGTTCCTCAAGGCTCAATTCTTGGCTCATTCCTGTTCTTAGTCTATATTAATGACTTATACCTTATCTTGTAGCGGACATTGACGATATAGTATTATTTGCTGATGATACCTCTTTAATTTTCAAACTCAAACGACAGTCAATTAATTTTGACAATATAAATAATGCTCTATCGAAAGTAGTACATTGGTTTAACGCTGACAATTGGCTTTTAAACGGCAATAAGACAAAATGTATTAAATTTGCAATACCTAATGTTAAACATTCAAATACCATCTCTTAAGTGAGGAGGATTTGCGTCTTGTGGATACCACTGTTTTTCTTGGTATTACTATTGACGTGAAGCTTCAATGGGGTCCCCATATATCTAAATTAGCAAGCAGACTTAGTTCTGTAGCGTATGCTGTAAGAAAGATTAGAAGTCTCACCAATGTTGAGACAGCTAGATCAGTTTATTTTAATTACTTTCATAGCGTGATGTCTTATAGGATTTTGCTATGGGGTAATACGACTGACATCGATGCTATATTTGTTTTGCAAAAGAGAGCCGTACGAGCGATTTATAACTTAAATTGTAATGAGTCCCTTAGATAAAATTTTAAAGAAATAAACATATTAACTTTGGCATCGTAATATATTTATGAAAATGTAATGTATGTACACAAAAACAAAAATTGCGTTGATAAGAATAAAGATGTTTATATTTTAAACACTAGGAACAAACATAAGCTTGTGGCAATGTAAATGCTTTTACAACAAAATCCCAGAAAATGTACAAAATTTGTCAATAAATAAGTTTAAACATATACAAAAAGGGTTCTTATAATATAAAAGAATACATAAGTGAAAGAAAAAACTCTAAGCGTGAGGTGACCGTCACCGTACTGGTTTTATTAAAACTCATTTAAAATTTGTAAAAACAAAAAATAAAATTATTGTAAAGTGAAATATGTTTTAAAAAATATCTCGCTGGGTTTCTTGCTGGTTCTTCCCAGGACAGAGGTATTATCCGAACCAATGGTAAATAAAAAATGACTTCCAATAAGTATTATGTAATGATTTACATATATTGAATAAAAATTATTCTATTCCATTCTATTCTACTTCGTTTTGTAATTTAAATTAATAACCTTCATTCTGATTACTCTTAAGAATGTCCCCAAATGTACTACTGGCATTACTTTGTATACCGTGACAGCGCCCTTTCTGAGCCAACTGCTCTACCGTAGTTCTCTACTAACAACGTGAACACGGAAAACTCCACATGAGTAATCCATCTGCTGAATCCGAGAACAACTCAACGTCAAAGCTGCATCCGCACAACCTAGCACTCTGGCTGCGCCCTAGGAGCAGAGACACACTGCGCAGCACACTCACGATGCACACCACACTAGTTAGAAATCGCTTACGTATTCTCAGCGAGCAAACCTGTACATTAAAATATGAGTAGGCAGGGCCTAGATCCTAGATAATACTTTTCAATAGTGGTAATTGCCGTTTTTTTTTATGAAATAAGTTAATGTATTTTTTTTTCTATATTTTTTATTTCTATTAATCAAAGTAATGCCGTCAAAAACATAACTTGTAAAAAAAACCAAGTCTCGCAACTAAGTTCTTCTACCGTAAAAAGTTGTGAGATCCATGTAATATCAAGTC
Organism: Parnassius glacialis; assembly: GCA_033319125.1. Lineage (NCBI taxonomy): Eukaryota > Metazoa > Arthropoda > Insecta > Lepidoptera > Papilionidae > Parnassius > Parnassius glacialis. The sequence goes on from JAVANC010000026.1 coordinate 24,700,401, forward strand.
GGTTAATTTATTCAGTCTCTACTTAAGGGTCCTTCTGTCTTAAGTTATTACGTAACTAGCTAACCTAACAACATCTTATAGTGACCATATCAATATTAAAAATCTTTTATGTTTTAAATAAATAGATTTACACTAAAGACTAATTGTAAGTGCCATAGAGTTTTGATGATCGGTCAGTCAGTGAGTGACAAAATTAAGAAACTTTGACTAGCAACCCCAGCGCTTGTAACTTGAAGACCGTCTGTTGCGTCGCGCGTTGTAATGCAGGAGCAGCGGGGACGAGCAATTGACCAAATCTGGCTGGAGACGTGTGAGCTTCTCCATCATTGTGTTCAGTCCTTTACAGTACACATCTGCAGTAATGCTCATCCTGTTTGGTAAGAAACTGTGATTAAATCACATCGGCGCTAGATCACCAAACATTCACCGCCAATTTTTAGTAGTAAGTTTTCGTTTAGGGTATTGTTTAGGTGCTGAATCAGGATACAACAAACTTGCTGAGCGCTTACTATTTTCAAACAAAATCCATTTTTCGCCGCATGTAAAAAAGGCAAGGCACGTCTCGATACGTACTTCGCGCTGGCGATCATTGAGTTCGTGGGGCACCCGTTTGTCAAGCTTTTTTACCATGCCAATTTGACGCAAATGGACCAATATTGTTTTAATGCTAACGTTGAAAGCTGCTGCTAATTTAGCCGTAAAAGGAGAAACATCCAGATCCGGAACAATTATTTGTAGGCCGTACAAATACTTGTTCCGTGCGGGATTCAAACCCGCGGTCCTTAGCGCAGCAACTCATTGCTAAGCCACTGCGCCACGGAGCCGTCAAAAATTGAGTATCATCAGCTTCCACAATCGCCTTTAATTCTTCATTGTCGAACAAAGTTTTCTGACGACCACGGGGTTTATTTTTCAGGTCGAAATTTCCAGAACGGAAGCGGGCAAATCAATAACATGTGGTGTGTTCGTTTTTAGTATTCGCTCCGTGAACGTCGTTGATGCTGCATGCCGCTTGTTCCACGTTGCTGCCACGACGGTACTCATTTAATAATTACTCGAATTTTTAACGTATCCATTATGACGAAAAAGGTTTGCTTTGAAAACATAAAGCTAATCAATAAACAAATGAGTAATTTTGCAAAAGAATTCCATGTTGTTAAAATAAGATAAAATAAATTCTTAGCCAAACAAAAATTAATTTAATTTGAAATGGCCGGCACAGTAGAACGGCAATTTCATTAGTAAAGACATATTAACACCTAAGGAATGTATTAGGTTTTAGATCTACATTTAACCACCAACCATCACCATCTTATTGATAAATATGGAATCAAAGTCAAGTTAAAATTTTAAGAATCGATCTTATTATTATCCCAATTAAGGCATTCAAATTTCGATTATCTGATTTATGTTATTTAAATTTGTTCTATATGTAAAATAATAACTACATAATCTCGGAACTCTTAATTTTTTTTTACATTTTCTTAACTTTATGTAATGAATTACAAAGTACTTCCATTATACTATACCTTTAATATAACTCGAATAAAAACGATTTATCTTTAGGAGTGTTATCCGAAACTTTTACATCAAATTTACATAATCTTAATAACAAGCATTATATCGAGAAAGCGACCTTCAACAAGATTAAAACGTAGGTAATATGTAGTGATTTACTTTTAAAGGTACACGTCCACAGGCTCGCATTGGACTATTCGGACGAATTGTATACATGAACGAATAATCGTCTAATCCTGTAGATACGTACTTTTACACGTTCGTATTTCACAAGTACTAAACACCGACTCGATAAACGAAATGAACATAAATAAATTATAGTTTAAAATAATATTACATTTAAGAATACTTATAAAAAATACCTATGATGATTCTAGAGAGAATTACCCTGGTGATCCTGATCAGGATCTACTATCTCTATAGAGTTATTAAATTATTGATTGTCATCGGTTCTTAATGCAAATTTTCAAGTCAATCAGTCGTCTATATGTTTGTGAAAATTACATTAAATGATTCTGTTTAGATAAATACACACGAAGCTAATAGAATAAAATAATTTTTAATCAATATAGATTATTATATAATACTTATTGAAAGTCACTTTTTTATATACAACTGGTTTGGAAAATACCTTTGTCCTTGGAAAAAACAGCAAGAAAAATCGCAAGTTTAAAAGCGTGTTAAAACGATTCGCAAAGGTATCGAATCAGTTATAATCACAAATGCTTGCTTTGCTACATTATTCGATATACTTACTTGACTGATAAAACTTTTACAGCATTAACGCGTTTTGTTAACTATACTACTTGCGATTATAACGGAATTTTGGAAATTATTTTAAAATTAATATAATTCTTTGTTTACGTAAACTAACGCGATATTTACCGTGGGCTCAAATTGTGATAGTAATGAAATCAGACAGATTAACAAGAGAAGTGTAGCCAGTAGTAGTAGAAATCCGTTCTCGTGGTTCGGAAACTGTTTTTTTTAAGTACTTGCCGGAAGCCGTGCTCAAAAATAACGGCACCAGGCTCTACTGGGACTGGGCCATCATCACAGACATGACTATTCTTGCGAGTAAGCGTGATGTTGTGCCGGTTTCTTTTCCTTTCTTCCTAATCCTCGGCCTTTTGGTCTCCCCTGCTGAGGGATTCGATCTGGATGGGCTTTTATTTATTCATGTATTATTTATTTATTTATGTTGGTATATATTATATATATTTATGTATATTTATCATTTCTTTTTATTTATTCAGCCCAACCAGATGAGAATATATACCCCGTTATAATAATACTTTCTTAACGGGCTAGACTTCAGTGTACATATTTGTTTTATACAATACATGTGGACCATATTATTTTAAAATTTCTGGGCTTCATAGCCATGATATAGTGAGTTACCGTTACAGATTATCGAAGAAACACTTTACGAACATACCACGCATTCGAACATGACGCTTTACTACGTCGTTCATAAAGCATACAGCAAAGGAGTGGAACAATTTGCCAGCATCTGTCTTTGGATTACAATGTGGGTGTCTTCACGGCAAGATTAAATAAGCTTTTGTTAAGCTGAGATGGCTCTTTACTATCTTCAACTACATCACCACTAACCATAGGGGGAAATACTAGTCAAGCACTAACTTATAATAGTAAAAAAAAACATAGGCCTACCCCAATAGATTACTTTGATTGATATCAGCAAGATACTGCATCCCATGTCTTGGTTCTTTGACAACACGTAAGGGACGCTCCTACAGGATAAGGTTTTATAGTAAACCGTACTTTATGGTTTGTCATGATAGTCCATGACATTGAGTTATATCGTACGACATGCAGTATATCTAAATAATAATTTCAAATTAAAAATTTTGTACAACCGACTTCAATTTAAATTATTAGGAATAACTCAAAACCTATTGGATCAGAATTTGATAAAATTTATATGGGACCATATGACAAACACCAGCTTTCAGATAAAAACAAATAATCATCGAACTCAGTTCACCCACAAAAAAGTTATGAGGTAACACACAAAAAAAACATACAGTCGAGTTGTCTCCTTTTTGAAGTCGGTTGAAAATGTTCTTTTGGTTGGAATTCAAACGGCTTGAGTTGAATTTATCTTTTCACAGTTTTCGAGGTTGATTTTACTTAGTGGGGCAAAAATTTTCATAAGTATCTTCGAGCGCAAAGTCCCGAGCCCCAATTTTGTGTTATAAAATATACTTACGACATAATACATGCCTTGTACATATACATAATACTACCTGTTGAGAGGCACTATTGAGGTTATGAGCACAAAACTACGAGTTTGTAACTCAATATTATAATATTATATGGTTGAGAAATCAAATTCAGCGCAATAAGTTGACAAAACCTTTTAAAGCAACGATGAAGAGATAAGGAGATATCATATTTCCTTGTATTCCACTATTCTGTAAATTGATTAGTTTCGTACTATTTACTGGGTTTTATAGTCGAAAAAACAATATAGATTTTATTGTACAAGTACTTTAATATACGTTCAATTACTCGAACAACACCAAAACGTTATCTAAAAAACCAGCCAAGTGCGAGTTGGACTCGCGCACCGAGGGTTCCGAATAAATCCGTAGGTATATAAGTTTAAACTTATTAAAAATATTTTTATTAAATGATGTAACTAAAAATTTTTGCTTTTCGCAATTTTTCCTTTATCTGTACGTTAAAACGTTGCTTCGTACCAAATTTCAAGATTCTGAGTTCACGGGAAGTTCCCTGTAGGTTTTGATTCCCTTGCGAATGTCGAAAATTGGCGACATAAACGGCTGTATCTTTTGATTGAGTTGGCTTAGAAGTTTGATTTTTACACAGCTCCAAGGGACAGTAGAGTTGAGTATTTGATATTTCAGCATAATACCTTTACGCGTTCCTGAGAAAAAGGGTCTTGACAGACAGACAGACGGACAACAAAGTGATCCTATTAGGGTTCCGTTTTTTCCTTTTGAGGCACGGAACCCTTAAAACGAAATTAAATAACTTATATAAATCAGACAAAACGGCAAATTGAACAGAAGCTATAGATCTTCTGTACAATGCTGCCGGAAGGTATATACTCGTGAAAACAAAAATTAGGCTGTTTTGATTTCTTTTGTAGCTAAAAGATGACTTTAATCATAAGAAAATATTAATAATGTATCCTGGCGTAGTAGAAAATGTAATACAAACAAAAATTAAAAGGACACCTGTAATGAATTTTACAAATCTTGGCGAAATTTCATATTTTTTGTAGATAATTGGGAGATGATAATGGGGGTGGGGGTGAGAGGAAGAACGGTATTTGACGTAAAAAATATTTTTAAGCGATTAAAGTTACTGGTCGCATGTGAAATGTTATTTACAGTCACACGCTTAGCTTAGTAACCGAGACGTTGAACATGTTTTACACTGGAAGTAAACAATGACTTAAGTAAACGTTTCATTTTTCAGAGAAAGCGAGCAGCAAATTTGAAGTCTCATTTCCAATTTTCTTCAAACATCCAATTTCCAATTTCTGGATAATCGCGATCCTGCGCAATTGAACATTCGATTACTCGAATACAAAGACTACCTAAACGATCGAATTTGCTGCCTTTAATTGCATTTGAATTGAAAGCGTATAACGCGATTGAAAGAAATGAAAAGTTAAAACCTTTCACAGAAATTTTCACGTTTGCTTTAGATCTAAATTCATAATATCATTGTTAGCCTAACATTAAACAACTCGTATATTGTATATAAACTAATAAAACGTAAAGTTGTTCTACTAAATAATGTCTAAATATTAGGATTTTACATTTTGGCAAGTTGGAAAAAATTGTACTTATTTACTATTCATCGTTTTGTAACGTTCTCTCTCTCTCTCTCTCTCTCTCTCTCTCTCTCTCTTTCTCTCTCTTTTATATATAAATGGCCGTCTATAACTTATTAAATGTCGTAAATCAATATAAATCTATACATAACATACATACATAAACACTCACGCCTGTCACCCAGAGGGGTAGGCAGAGACTATGGAATTCCGTTTGGCACGATCCTGACACACCTCTCTCGCTTCCTCCACATCCATATACCTACGCATACACGCTCGTCGGTTAAAGGTACTCTTAATTTGGCCCATTTTAAATATTTCGCCAATTTGGTCGATAAACTTTCGCCTAGGGCGACCCTTCCCGACTCTGCCATTCACCTCTGCAACATAAATTTGCTTTGTCACTCTTTCCTCATTCATTCTTTCTACATGACCAAACCACCGAAGCATTCCTTTCTTAATCCTTGTCACAACATCATCTTGTAAACCACACATTTCTCTTATCACACTATTTCTCACCCTGTCATTCAGATTCAGCCCTAGCATACTACGTAATGACCGCATTTCTACAGCATTTATTCTACTCTCGTGCTTCTTCTGCCACACCCAACTTTCACTACCATATATTAAAGTAGGCACTAACACAGCATTGTGAATTGCCAAACGTGCCTTTTTGGACACATTCTGACTTTTCACAATAGAGTGTAGTGCCCCATTCAATCTATTTCCTGCATTCACTCGTCGTTCTATATCCTTATCATATCTACCATCCCTGCTAAACACACATCCCAAATACACAAACTCATCTACTTGCTCTACCAACTCCCCTTCTATTCTTATTTTACATATCGTTTTACTTTCTTCTCTTTCAAAAACCATAACTTTCGTCTTACTTGCGTTCACTTTCATTCCCTTTTCTTTTAATGTCCTGTTCATTAATGTAACCATCATTTGCAACTCGGCCGCCGAGGACGCAAGTATGACTTGATCATCGGCATACAAAAGGCATTTGACGGTTAACTCACCCATTCTTAACCCGCATTCTTCTGCTTTCAAATTTTCCAAACAACTGTCCATAAATAGGTTGAACAGCCACGGGGAAGCCACACAGCCCTGTTTGACACCTTTATGGATCCCAAACCAGTCCGAGTAAGCCCCGTTGATCCTGACACAAGCACTAGAGTCCCTATATAGAGACTTCAATGCCCGTATCAAGCCAGCGCTCAACCCAAATGAGTTCAGTGTTTGCCATAACACATCCCTGTCCACTCTGTCATAAGCCTTCTCCAAGTCCATGAACGCACAAAAAACTCTTTGTTTTTTGGCCAAAAACTTCTCCGCGATCATGCGCATGGAAAAGACCTGATCCGTACATCCCATTCCCTTTCTAAATCCCGCTTGCACATCCCAAATTTTTCCATCAGTTTCTTTCATAACTCTTTCAATTAGTACCTTAGAATACAGTTTTCCCACAATGCTAAGAAGGCTGATACCACGGTAGTTTTTACAGTCCTGCTGTGATCCTTTTCCTTTATATATTGGGACTATCACGGCTTTGCACCAGTCTCCCGGTACACGCTTAAGTTCCCAACATAAGTTAAACAAGGTGTACAGCAGGTCTGCCACCACTCCTTCTCCAGCCCTTAGCATTTCGAGAGATACTCTATCATAACCGGCTGCCTTACCTGCTTTCATACTTTTCATTGCTTTCATTATTTCATCTATACTTATATCTCTATCAATTTCCTCTTCTTCCGGAATTTCTATTTCATTTAATTCAAACGTCTCATCACTCATAAACACGCTTTCAAAGTATTCCTTCCATCTCCTTAAACTCAAAACTTCGTCATTCAGAATACAGCCATTCTGGTCTCGTATAGCATTCATTCTAGGCTGTTTTGAATGTCCCCTGGTAGTTCTTACGAGATTCCAGAACATTTTAATGTTTGCCTGGAATTTATCCGATATTCTTCTATCATTCTTATCCGTTCTTTCTTGCTTTTTCCTTTCAACTACTTCTTTTACTCTCTTATTTAGGTGTCTAAAGACTGCATTTTTCCTTTCAATATCATCATTCATACTGCTAGAATTACTAGCCTTGGTTGCTAGTAAATCTAGCCATGCTTTCTTCTTTGCTTCAACTTCCATCCGTACCTCATCATCCCACCATAACGTGTTAATTTTCCTTTCATTCGTTCTCTTACTGACACTACATACTTCGGTAGCTGCATCCACTAAACCTTTCTTGACATTATACCACACAGTCTCCAAGTCTAAATCATTCATACACAATTCAGCCATACCACTTATATTTTCTCTCAATCTATATTTGAACTTCTCTCTCACACCTTCATCTTGTAACCTCTCTGTTCTTATACGCTGTAACGCAGTGGTAGACACAGATGTCCGATGCCTCCAACATCTGAAAAGACCATTAATTCGGCATAAGACCAAGTAATGATCCGTCCCTACGTTAGAGCCCCGATAAACCCTTGTATCTACCACCGCGCTCCTCATTCTTTCATCAACAATTATGAAATCTATCATACTTCTATCATCACCTCTTTCCCATGTATACGTGTGAATCTTCTTATGACGAAAGAAAGTGTTCGTCACAAAAATACTCTTTTCCACGCATACGGCGAGAAGGCTTTCACCATTCTCATTTATACTTTCATCACCAAACGTTCCCAATATCCTTTCATAACCAAGCCTCCTCACCCCAACCCTTCCATTAAAATCACCTAATATCACAATATTTTCATTAACCTTGCATTTCATTAGCACCATCTTTACCAACTCCCAAAACTGCTCTCGGATATAAGTGGGCTTAGACATGTCTGGGGCGTAGACTCCTAAAACAAACAACTTCTTTAAGCCCACTTTCATTCGTATCCATAGCAGTCTCGGGCTTACACATTCATACTCTTTCACACAATGACCCATTCTTTCTGAAAGGATGATACCGACTCCTTGGCATGCCCGCTCGGTCTCGTCTACACCAGACCAGTACGCGGTATACATGCCATGTGTAGTGGCGTCCTTTCCCTTCCGTTTCGTGTCATTTACACATAACACGTCTATTCCTCTATCATGCATCATATCACATACTTCATCCATCTTATCATTCATTCCTCCACATACATTCAGCGTAGCCAGACAGGCCTCCGCAATCCACTTTTCGCCCCTCCGGGGGACAGAACGTGACGGGTGGCGTACCTCGTCGCCGGTTTTCCTCCCGGAGATTCTTCGCACCCCTGCCCCATTAAAGGGGCGCTGGGAACTCGGGGCCATTTCTTTAATTCTATGCCTCATGGTGCGAAAGTAGGGTGTGGTATTTTTTACGCCGCTACCACACGGCGAGGAGCCGAGTCAGTTTTTTCGGCTTTGTCGCTTGTTTAGCACCACCCGGGGGACACGTGTAGGGTGGGCCTAGGATTAGGTGGTCAAAGCCTACGGACGCGAGCGACTCATCCCTATAAATCTATGTGACCATAATATAATCTAAATATTCATCTGTCCCAAAGAAATTTCTAAATGTTTGGTTGTAGGCCGTTAGGAGAATGTCAGATTCACTATAGAACTTTGCCCTACCCAAAAGCGTGGTATACACGAATGCCGTATGCAACATTTTTTTTCCGTTTTATTACTTTTTAATTATATAATTTGAAGTTTCTAGAACCTGCGATTTTTTTCGAACTGGACTCTAATACATTTAGTATATGTTTAAGAACATCGTTCCTTGCAGTTCATTGTAATAGCAGAATATAAATTGTCAGGCGCTAATGACATATTCAAAAAGGAAAAGGAAAAAGTTGTTCACTTGTATAGGAACTAAAATATCCTTACACAGTATGACACAAGCACGGCTTGATCTTCATCTTGTTACCATTACGTGAAAATAGCTATTGTTCGTGCCCATGGTTGTGTTGTTCTACTAGATCATTATTTTACTAAGTGGTAAGACTCTTTTTCTGTCTGGGAGTCCGTGCGTCAAGCAGCAGTGCGCGCACTCCTATGTTTCGGTTTGAAGCTTGTAATTGCCTATAGGTTATTGCATCCACTTACCGTCAGGTGGGCTGTGTGCTCGTTTATCACCTTTATTCTATAAAAAGCGTAACCTTCCTAATGCTAGGACATACCGTGATCGTCACGCTTCACGGATTAGCGATCATAGCACCAGCTACCATTTCCTACCATAAACTTTTAGCAAACGGATTGTACCTTGACACAACAAATATCTATTTAATTAGATAGCTGGGTAGACGTTCGGGGCATGATTCCCTTATTAATTTACTATTTCTTTAGAGCTTCCGCTGGAAGTTTCTTTTTTTCGTTACCATTAGCTTCTACAATAATATTGCGACTCCAATTTGGGGCGCGCAATGCCCGCCATTTACTCTTGCGAAGTCCCACACCCATCCCGCCCGTACCTCCAGTCTGTTTTTTTTTACTTTATTGAAATTCGATCGTTTACATTTTTAGCTATGCGTTTGAAAATATTTTATTATATAGTTACATAAATAAAACATACACTGGTCATAAAATGCGTATTGGCGTTATAAAATTTAATTTAATTTATTTATACTCCTTACCTCCCCTCGAGTAGTGTAAAATAAGCCCTGTTATAATAGGAATTGAAACTATTTTATTTAATATAGATTATAAATAATACTTATTGACAGTCACTGTTATGTTTAATTTACCACGGGTTCAGAAAATTCCTCTGTCCGGGGAAGAACTAGCCAGAAACAGGTTGAGACTTTTTTTTAAAACAAGAACAGTTTACAATCATATACGTTACTAAAATAACAACTACAAACAATAATAATTTCTATTTACGCGAACACTACACATTGAATAAAACTAATTTTACGGATTCTATCGCGTTTAATCATACGAGTATGTTTTTAAATTCCCGACGTTTCGGCACCAACGGTCACAGGGGACATTACGTTAAATAGTCCCTAACTCACTTGTTTCAGGTTCACATCAGTCAATTCTATTTTTTTTAAAAACGTTACCTCTACCCTAGGATTTTCTTCTGTATCGTGGGGGCAGTTTATACACATAAATTTCACAAGGATATTCCTTATTAATTAATAACTTCTCGCTTGGAAAAGGCTAACAAATATTTATATAAAAATACCCGATACAACTCTCATCATGGAGGGTACATTGCCATAGTTGCCACGCTTGGCGAGCGGTTTGGCAAACGAAGTTTTTTATTGTTATTCTGCTGTTATTAGAAAGATCTTGGAGGAATGCATGGTTCGAGAGATATCCTCATACATTTCCTCCACCTCCTCATCGGGATGTACCGAGGTTGGTGCGTAAACATGTAATGCCTTCAGAGAATACCGTTTGGGGATTCTGAGTATAAGGTACGCAACCCTCGTCGACACACTCCCAATCTTTACAACGTTGTTAACGAGACTTGTGGACGATAAATCCGACACCTCCTTGGGACAGATGGTCGCCCTCCTGATGATAGAACAAGTTGCCGGATTCTAGGATTACCGTGTCCTCCCCCTCTCTTCGGACCTCGGATAATCCTATAATATCCTAGCACAACTTGTCTATCTCTTCTTCCAGCTCCAGGATCTTCTTGTCAGGCCTCAGGGTGCGAGCGTTATAAGTTGCCAGGTCAAGTCGTCGTAGGTGGCAACCGAACCTCCAGCGGAGATTCTTAGCACCCCCTGCTCTGCCGTTACCATGGTCGCCACCGTAGCCAGGAATAGCGTGGCCGCCGGGGACTGGGGGGCGTCTTTTTGTAACTTTTATCGTGGGAGGTATATTGCCATAGTTCCCACGCTTGGGGAGCAACCGCAGTTTTTTATTGTTGTTTTGCTGTTATCAGAAAGATGCTGCTGCCATTCTCCGCCTCAGTTTCCCTCTGTCGCCTCTTACGACACCCACGGGAAGATATGGGGTAGTGAGTATTCTTACCCGCCACTACACGGGGGACAAACTTAGTATCATATAAATAGTGTTATGTAATAAATTGATGGGATTGATTTAATTTGAAGTTTATTTTCTTCTTTTTAGAGCATATAAAGAAAGCTTTTTTTATGTTTCTTTTATTATTAATTTATTTTTTAGTTATCGCTAGACATGTTTCTAAATCGGTTCATTTCACTCAATGCGTCATTGTTGATTTTTACACATTTGTTTGAGCACCACTAAACTATTCCTAACCTTTGCAGAGTTATAACTATTTAAAATTGGTATGGCGGCATTTTTGTTTTTCCTCATGTTGAATTTTTTTCACCACCGGTAGAATTTTCCCAGGGTGTAGATCGATATTAGATGAGACACGACTCCGCTCAGTCTTACCGTTTAATCGGGCAGTACTACACTAACTCCTAGAAGAGCTGAACACGGACGTCATTTCATTCGTTTTCTTCTCAGCAAACCCTAAAAGGGGTTTTATCCATATTTTGGGGTGGATAAAATAAACATTCCGCCATTTTAGTGTGTCAACCATTTTTGATTTAGAGTGATGTCATTTTATTTTCGCGTTGTTGTCAGCCATCCCTTTAATTTGTATTCATATCATGGGAGTGCATAGAAAAATCATAGTCCGTCATCTTCGGCGGTCCGCCATATTGTATATTAGGCAAACATTCAGCTCAATT